>JBAMAX010000837.1:0-31435 GCA_037043745.1 Chymomyza amoena | reverse complement strand
GAAAGTTCTCACAAACTGACTCTTTGGCAAATGACTTAGATATATTGTATCTATTTTGTTTTATTTGTATATTTTTCTTTTATTTTTTGCGTAATTTAGGTACATTTTTTTTTACTTGCCACAAAATGCAGCGCAGCGCAGTCGATTTGGCGGTATCTAAACGTGTTGCCCTCTACCAAATTTCTATTGTTCTCTTAATGTCTGCCACAAAATCTAATATACCAATTTTTTTTTTTTTATTTTTTTTTTATTTATTTTTATCTTTCTGACGAAATTATTTTGACGTTGAACAACACCACAAACATTTATTTGTCGGTCCTGACAACCACGGATATGGCGTACCTGTGTTTTCAATTAATACTAATGCTATTGGAAATATGCCAAAACATCGGAAACAATTTGGGATGCCCTTTGCAATGCTTGTGACAAATAAACGAACTATGTAATTGTTAAGCGCCCAAAATGGAGCGCAGCAGCGAAAGCGTTAAATGCAAATGGCCTAAACTTTATTTAAGTTTAACAACAACTGCAACTGCTATTTGATGGCCCCAAACAGGGGCGGGCTTTTAATGCCTAGGCAATTAAGAGCTCATGTTTCGCTAACTTAGTCACTCTAACTTTGCTTTTTGGCTGCCCACAGCAAATATCTCAATTTCCATAGTCGTTTTCCCAACTCTCAAACGATTAATAGCGAAACCTTATCTTTGCAGAAGATAAACATTCTGCAATGAATCTCTGGCCAAGAGAGTTAAAATGAGGTGTATTGAGTAACTGCTAAACAGTTTGAGCATTACTTACTCCTGATTTTCGTGTTTTGTAGGCGAAATCCTGTTCTGCCTGTTGTCGGCAGTGTCCACGGCAGTCCAGCATACAGCGTTAAGGCGTAATTGCTTAATACCGTCGGATGTAAGCCCAATGGTGTTGATGTTGTAGTTGTTCCAGGTAAATCCTTCGAAAATATTTACAAGCTATGAATATTGCACCTAATCAACTCGTTCACTCTATTGTCCCTTAGGGCAGAAAATAATCCCAAAGTTGTCAGAGCCCCAATGCGCCTTGGTACGGGCGTGGGGGCTTGAGCCTAAAACGGCAACAACAAAAGAACCACAGTAGAAATAAACACTAGGAAATATTGTCAGAAAGCAGGATAGCCTAATGGCGAAATTTGGAGAATCTATGATTTATGGTGTTTGAGACTTTTTTACTTTACTTTACTTTACTTTACTTTACTTTACTTTACTTTACTTTACTTTACACGGACGTTTGGACAACAAAGCTATGCCAGCATATTTTATTTTCTGTGTAAGTCGGCTTTTCACAAATTTCCTTTTGTCCTTTAAACTGAATGAACTAAAAGTTAAATAAAGGGACTTTTTTTTTTTCAATAGGGATTTACGTGTGGATCACGCGTGATCCATGACAGCTGTCAAAGGTAAAGTTGTTCAGTATTCATTGGCAAATCATCATGCAAAGACTTATGGTCAACATAATCAACCCACCGAACCTACAATTCGTAACACCATCACCAAATTTGAGACCCAGTATTTATTGTTTGATGATACACGACCAAATCGACCACATCCAGCATGTAGTGAAGAGAATATAGCGGCGGTAGCTGACAGTGTTCACTATGACCGCGAGGAATCGATTCGGCGCCGATCGCAACAACTTGGCCAGTCGTATTCAACCACCTGGCGCCTTTTACATTTGGATCTCGGCTTGAAAGCATACAAAATTCAACTCAGGCAAGAATTGAAGCTGACCTTCCTGCACGCCGCCGTTTTAGTGACGAGGCCCACTTTTGGCTCCAGGGCTTCGTGAATAAGCAAAATTGCCGTATTTGGGGAGAAGATCAACCCGAAGAGGTTCACCAGCTGCCATTACATCCAAGAAAAACAACGGTTTGGTCCGGTCTGTAGGCTAGTGGAATCATTAGTCTGTATTTTTTTAAAAAATGAACGAGGTGCGTACGTTACCATCAATGGCGCATGCTATCGGACCATGTAAACGGACTTTTTGCTGCCTGAAATTGTTGCCCGTGATCTCGACGACATTTGGTTCCAACAGGATGGCGCTCCGGTCCACATTGCCAATGAAACAATGGCCTTTTGCGAGGTCAATTTGGTGAGCGATTAATTTTCAACATTACTCGTGTTATTGGCCAAATACCAATGGAAATGCTTGAACGAGTCATGGAAAATTTGACCTTCAGGATGGACCATTTAAAACGCGTTGCGGCCAACATTTGAACGAGATTATTTTAAAAAATAAATGCCATAAAATATCCTTTCGAAATCATAAATAAAGATCCTATCATTCCTTTAAAATTTGCTTTTGCCAAATCTTTAAAAATAAAAGGTCTTAATGAATCTCCCAATATTTCTTCATATCAACCTTAATCTATGAAACTTCAGTTGCCAAGTGTACATTGTTCAGAGGCTCTCCCGGCACTCTGCACAATTCTTGCTCATATATGACTGCCATTTCAACGGACTGCAAGTCGTCAGCTGCGTTTATTCATTCCTGATATGTGAGTAAATCTAATATTGATTTAATATGACAATAATCAAACAATAGGGCAACAAATTGTCCAGGGATAGCAAATGGAGCAGGATGCAAAGTGCTGCCAAAAGCCAGGAAAATAGTAGTAGAAAGAACATAGAGGAAACGGAGAAACAATACCAATAATACACAAAACAATAAAACCTACAAAAGGACATAACCATAAGAGACAAAAAACAGGAAGATACCAAAAGGAGGCAAGGAAAATGTTGCAGCAGAATTGGGTTTCACTCAGTTATCAGATAGCCTTGAGGCTCTCTGCTTTGGCATTTTAAAGCGCTATATCCTTCTTAGCATGCTTTATATTTTTTTGTGTATGTGTGTATATCTGTGTTAGTATGTTTCGTAGTTATACAATAGTTGGGAAAAAGGAGAAAAGGAAAGTTGCTATATCTGTAATGGCTTCTGTTTGCTTATACGAATATTCAAAAAGAGATCACTCGACAAGGTGAATGGGTTGGTATAGACAAGGACATGAACCAGTTTCAGCTTTTTGGGTGAGTAACTAGCTACTACTCAGGTTATACCAATTTTAATCAGATTTTTCTGAAAATAATATTTTTAATACAAAACCAACGAGTTTTGGAGCCAGAATCTGCGGCATGATGTACAACAGTTGCAAAGAATTGGTTGCAAAAAATTAAAATTAGTTTTTTTTCATTTATTTGTTTAAGCGAGGTTCTTTTAAATTTGGCGGAAGGCATGTTTAAAAAAAAATTTTAATTGACATATTAAGAAATATACTTAACAAATCATAAAATTTCATATTTTTGATTAAGAAAATATGTTGGTAAAAAAAAAAAATTTTTTTAAATAGCCAAAATGCCGACTTAGTTTAAAAAAATTAGGTTAAAAAATATTCAATAGTTTAGTCGCAAATGAATCAAAACTATAACCATGTTTTTTTTTAAATAAGCCGTAGCACGTTAAGTTTAAAAACTGAAATTGTAATTTATGTTTTTTTTTGCATTATGCCTCGAACCCTTTGGTTCCAATAATCTTATAAACAATCGAAAAACAGTGAACTCTGTATAAAAAAATGTTTTTTTGGCCGACCGGTCCTATAGGATCTGTATGATATAGTCAACCGATCAAATTTGGTACATTGTTTGAAATTTACAGTGAAACAAACGAATTATCCATCTAAAACTTTTTGCTGTTTCCGAGGTCCTCTGAAACACCCCAATAGGAGCTATATAATTTAACCCCGATATCAAAACAAATAAAATAAACTTGTCTCTTATGGAATAATAATGTCTCCGATGTAAAAGTTTGGTTACTCTAGCTCTTACCATCTCTGGGATCTACGCGTTCATGCGGACAGACGGACATGAGTATATCGACTTCTCAAGTCACCCTGGCTATACTTTAGGCAACCTTGTCTCCGACGACTCCTTCTGTATGATACATACATTTTCTTTTTGCAAAAGCTTAGTAAAACTTTTTTACCATACGGTACAGGGTATAAAAATGTCGTGGAGCCTATTATTGTCTACTAGATCAATCTGAGCGATTATCTGGCAATAAAAAAAATGGATGTACTAGTGATCTTGCAGAATTTACTACAGAATTTTTGGTATACATATGATATTTGTTATTCAACGCAAAGCTTTATCTTATCGTATTTAAGAAATAATTTTTATTCGGTAGCCGGGATCGAGAAATACTTTAATGAATCCATGTACTCTATAACTTTTTTACGGCATCTTTGTTTGAATTTTTAATCAATGACGATAACTGTATCCTGTCTTCCTACTACAAAAACTAACGTGAATAAGGAAATATTCTTTAAGTAACTCAACATATACAACAAAAAAAACTTGGATATAAATCTGATTGATGAAAAACTGTTTCTTTCAGTCTCTCAGCAGAGAGATAGACATTAGGAAACCTCTTCCTTTCCCCATATGTATTTACTTTAATCTATTACATTTATATTCATATTTATACAGGTGCATCCAAACCTCACTAAAAACAAGCTTCGAAATTCAACTATATAATTTTGTAACTATTGTTAAATAAAATGCGTTTTGGTTCCATTGGGTTTTATTTTTTTTATTAGAATAAAAAATAAATATAGAATCCGTTCGCAAAATGTACCATAACAATAACAGAAAAAATAATAAAAAAAAGACAAACTTTTCTTCAAAATTTCTTACAAAATTGCAAATAAGAAAAACAGCTTATATAATAGTTTCAATATAAGTTGGAGAAGTAGACCACGTGGCCCAACCGTTAAGGCATCGGATTTCGTGTCCGAAGATTGCGGGTTCGACTCCCGCCGTGGTCAATGTGAGAATAAATTTTTTTTTTATTTTTTTTAAATAAAAAATATAATTATTTAAGAATTTAATTTATAGTATATGCTGTGTTTTTTAACATTAATATTAAATTTAATATACCTAATTTTAAAGTGTAATAAGAAAAGTCTTTTGGCTTTAAAGTCAACAGACGAAATTCATTTATATCGATAATACCGACAAAACTTTCTTTTGTATATACCTATCGTGATATCGATGTAGGTATAACACTCAGCTATTCACTGATAACAATATATGTTGCTTATTTGAAAAGAATTGGGATTATCTATATTAGTTTACTTTTTAATAATAATTAATTAATTAATAATTAATTTATTTATTTACCATATTCTTTTCCCCCAAAATAATATAATAATATTGCTTGAAGTTATGTAAGGGCCTAACCATGAAAAGTGCGAAGGCTGGAGCTGTTGGGCATTCCTATTACCCTGAGTCTCTCTCTTTGTAGAATCAATTTGAGGTTTTGATGAAAGTGGCCTTGTCCACTATGAGCATTTTCGCCAGACTGCTAGTCTCTTCAAAGAGTGGTTTACTCAGTAGAAGTGGAAATGGCTTTGACAGTAAGGTTGATTAAGCTGATAACTGGATTGCAAATAAAATACGGCCAAAAAATAGATTATCAAGTATACCAGAAGAAGAAGTTAGATAGAAAAGTAAAGCCACTGCTATAACTGAGAGCTTCCCAATAAGGATTATCACTGCACACATACGATGTAAGTATATAGTATCAGAACAGTTTATATATGTATATGTAACCAATACATGCCAAATCTCTTTAAAATACACAATGGAGTAACAAACATTTGCGGTAAACTGCACTTTGTATGAGTGCACAAAAAATTGTTCAAGTGGGCTGGAATCCTTTGTTGGGCAAGGATAGGCTACAAAAAAAAAATATAAACATATAATGTTTGCTTGCAAAACCCTGCAGCCATGCCGCAATCCCTACCAACAACTGACAGTACTAACATATGCCACCCCCCAAACCACCATACTCGAATTGCCAAAAGGGAAATCCACTTCCCAATGTCCCCCCACCCCACTCTCCACGAGACTACTAACTACGCTAAGATACTCGTCAGCATCTGCAGGTGAATTTATTTCTTTTGCTCGGGTTAATACACTACAAAAACAACTCGGCTGAGTTTTCTGACTTTGCCCCAAAAACCTAAACTAACTAATAGACAAAGGGACTAAGACTACGACTGCGTTTGAGACAGAGCGACATTAAGATTGTGCGAGATCTAGTGGCACAGGGACAGGTCTGCGAAAGGTGCAAGTCCTTTAGTGTGTCTGGGAGCTACCTGAACCCCTTGGATTAGCTCGTTAAATAAATCGATTGTGACATTCGCTGTGTGGCTTGTGGCGCCGTCCTGTTGAAACCACATATTGTCCAAGTCCATATCATCCAATTCGGTTCAAAACTATTCGGTTATCATTGAGCGGTAGCGATTCCCATTCACAGTAACGTTCCGGTCTTGATCATCATGAAAGCAGTACGGCCCAATGAGCCCGCCGGCCCATCAAACGCACCAAACCGTATTTTTTCGGGATGCAATGGTGACTCATGGAGTACGTGTGGATTGCTACCTTACCAATAACGAAAATTTTTGCTTATTGACGAAGCCATTCAGCCAGAAATGAGCCTCATCGCTAAAGATGATTTTTCGATGAAAGTCCGAATCATTTTCAAGTTGTTGCTCAGCCCAATTCACGAACAGACGACGCTTCTGGCGGTCAAGCGGCCTCAGCTCTTGCGTCAATTTGATCTTGTAAGGATGTAGGCCAAAATCTTTTCGCAAAATTCGCCTCAACGACGTCACAGAGATGCCCAACGCTTGAGAACGATGTGTGAGAGACTGATTTGGGTCTTCCTCAATTGATGCACTAGCGGCAGCAATATTCTCGACACTACAGGCACATTTTTGCCTCACTGGCACGGGAACATTTTGTACTGTGGATTAAAATTTTTCTACTAGACGTTCTATTGTTGATCTGGCAGGACAAATATGACGACCATAAATCGGACGTAGCGTTCTTAAAGTTGAGACCACTGACTCCGAATTACGGTAATTTTAATAATATCGACTCGTTGTTGGATCGTATATCTTTCCATGATGAAATGGCAAAGCGGGACCCGTGGATATCCCAAAATACGTGGGACAAAATCGAGTATCGGAGATCGTTGAAAATTAAAGCCAACGCCGAATCAGACGGTCAACGTAAAGTGGCTCTACGTATCGAGTACCGAGTAGCTCACAAGACAGTGCAGCGCTGTGTAAGGCGCGACAGGAGAAAAAGAATGGGGGAGCTTGCGGAAAATGCAGAGAGCGCTGCAACAAGAGGAGATTCGAGAGAGCTGTACAAAATTGGCCGAAAAAGCAACACCAACCATCCTGTCTTGGATATGGTCGGCACACTATTGGTAACAATCGAAGATCATCTGCGGAGATGGAGGGACCCTTTTTGTGCCTTGCTTAATGAGAATGATGAGCTGAACCCAACGATGAGCTCCCAACAACCAGAAATGCGTCGATCTTATAGGAGAATTAACACCGGACCCTCAACAGCTGTAGAAATCAAAACTGCGGTCAACCTCCTAAAAGTCAACAAAGCAGCTGGACTTGATGGCATACCAGCCGAATTTCTGAAAGCCGATCCCGACACAACGGCCTGTATCCTCCTACCACTAATACAGGCTGTTTGGAAAGACGAAAAATACCCCAGGGATTGGAAGGATGGAGTTATTGTTATGATAGCCAAAAAGGGAAACCTTAAGAACTGCAATAGCTGGCGCGGTATTACCATTTTGTCTGTTTTCCCGAAGATAATGACAACTATCATTCTCGAACGGACAAAGGACAGGATTGAGAATACGCTCAAGAGGCATCAAGCGGGTTTTCGTAGTGATTGTACCTGTGTCGATCACATCAACAACCTGCACTGCGTATGATACTCGAACAGTCAACTGAGTTTCCGTCACCGCTCTACCTTATGATCATTGACTTTGAGAAGGCCTTTAACCAAGTTAACCGCGAATGGGTCTGTAAATCCTTAGATAGGAGAGGGATTCCCCCGAAGATTGTTGCTGTTATAAAGAAGTCCTATCATGCCGCAAGATGCTTCGTTCTACATAATGGACAGCTCTCTGACTCTTTCGAAGTGCGACAGGGAGTAAGGCAAGGGGATATTCTGTCGCCATTCCTGTTTTTACTGGCGAAAGACGATGTAGTGACTGCCACCGTAGGTCCAACTGAGAGACATGGTATCCAATGGAGACCTTTTGAGAGGCTTAGCCACTTGGATTATGCTGACGATATCTGTTTCCGGCAAGTACCAACAGCGGGATGAACGAGATGTGCCAATCACTGCAAGTGAATGGAGAGATGGTTGGTCTTAGGATCAATTGCAACAAAACCAAATTAATGCACACTGCGCTCAGCACATTAGCCCATTATTCTGAGACAGACGCCCATTGAGGAGGTCAAACCGTTTATCTATCTAGGAAGTTCTGTATCGTCAGACGGAGGAACGGATCAGGATGTTAACAGCAGAATAAGTAAAGCCCGCAGCGCCTTTGGAATGTTGTCTTCAGTATGGAACTCTAGTCGAATTTCACTACGCACCAAGTTAAGGCTCTTCGTATCCAATGTCAAATCAGTACTGCTGTACGCCTGTGAAACCTGGAAAGTCTCTACCTCCATCACGAGAAGTTTACAGGCATTTGTAAACCGCTGCCTTCGATACATTCTTAAGATCCGATGGCCGCTGTAGCGCTGGATTGGCCACACGTTGAGGAGACCAAACGACAGCATCGTGAAGCAGTCCTTCGAATGGAATCCTGAAGGTACACTGCGAGTTGGTAGACCAAGAACTACTTGAAAATCAACAGTATTGGCCGAAGCAGCAACACAGCGTAAAACGTGGCCACAGCTGAAGTATCTGGCCGCAGATCGGGAAGGATGGAGGAAGTTTGTCGCCGCCCTATGCCCCAACCGGAGTTGAAGGACTTGAAAGAAGATGTTTTTTGTGAAAAGGTATTCCTTGCACAATAAGGTAACTATCATTACATAATAAAAAGTATATTTATTCAATTTAAAAATGTAATCTTTTTATAACGTTATATTCTCCGCTTAGTTATAAAGCTAAACTTTATTTCAAAATTAAAAATATTGAAATTTTTTGTAAAAATTGCGTCTAGTATTAATTGCTTAATATAATATTATATTTCTTATTTAAAGGTATTCCTGGCACACCTGGGTAACTTTTATTATATTATAATTATTATATTTAATCAATTTAAAAATGCAGTCTGTTTATTACGTTATATTCTCAGCTAAGTTACAAAACTAAACTTTATTTCTGAGTTAAAAAGATTGTATTTTTTTGTAATCAATACGTCAAGTATTAATTGTTTAAAATAGAATCATGTTTTTTATTTAAAGGTATTCCTGGCACAACTAGGTAACTATTATTATATTATAATAGGTATAATAATAAGTGCTCCGATCTCCCAGACAATCTTGAAAAAATCAGCAACTGCTCGCGTAAAGTTGGATTGGAAATTAAGAGTTCGAAAACGAAAATCATGTGCAGCGAATGCGCCGCGACTACGGATCCCTATATTACACTACAGAATGAAAGGTTGGATAGCGTACGATACTTTGTGTATCTGGGCAGCGTAGTTACCAACAGAAGCGGTGTGGACGAAGACGCCAAATGACGCATTTGCAAAGCGAGATCTGCTTTTGCATATGGGCCCCATATGGATATCTAATTAACTTACCACCAAAACAAAACTTCGCATATTCAACTCTAACGTGAAGTCTGTGCTCTTTTACGGGTGCGAATCCTGGAAAGAAACATCCAGCATAAATTTTCAGATCCATGTGTTTGTAAACCGGTGGCCCCAAAGAATTTCAAACAACGATTTATGGTCACGCACGGAGCAAACACAAGTAGCGTATGATATCAAACGCCACAAATGAAACTGGATCGTTCACACAGTAAGATGATTAAATAACAACATCGCCCGATAAGCTCTCCGCTGGAACCCACAAGGTTTTAGACGACCCGGGGCGATAGCTAGGACATGGATGCGTACAATCGAAGCAGAAATCCGAAAAGCCAATTATACTTGGAATGACGTTATTGTTATTTGTTGTTATTGTGCGCATAACAAAGTTGATTGTTGAGGCTATATGTTCCACTTAGGATTCCAGAAGTCGTAGTAGTAGTATTTCAGCCACTGCCATCATCTATGTTCCAACGTCTTTAGGCAAGTATGATCAACATCTACTTGATTTTACTTCGTCTTGTAAAGTGTTCCCCGGTCCACAAAGTCACAAATTTAAATAACAAACCTCAGTAGGTTATACCACATTAATCCAAAAATAAATGTATAAAATATACAATAAATACTTTCAAAATGTCGATAGTCTCGGTAGACAGATATCGATAATACGCGCCTTGAGGAGCTCATCAACATCATTATCGAATCTCGAAAGAAGACCCTGCATCTCTCAGATAACGAAATAGCTGCTGTGTGCATGCGTGCCCGTGAGATCTTTCTAAGTCAACCAATGCTGCTGGAGGTCGAAGCGCCGATTAAAATATGTGGCGACATACATGGGCAGTTTGTGGATCTGTTGCGACTATTTGACCATGGGGGCCATCCACCGATGACCAAATATTTGTTTCTGGGTGATTATGTGGATCGCGGCAAACAATCTATAGAGACCATGTGTCTGCTGCTGGCCTATAAGATCAAGTATCCGGATAAGTTGTTCATGCTGCGCGGTAATCACGAAAGTGCAAGCATCAATCGCATCTATGGTTTCTACGACGAATGCAAGCGTCGTTATACCATCAAATTATGGCGCACTTTTGTGGATTGCTATAGCTGCATGCCGGTGTCGGCAATAGTGGAAGAGAAGATATTTTGCTGTCATGGCGGTCTGAGTCCAGTCTGCAAATATGAGACGCCCGACCAAATTGGACAGATCGCTCAATTATCACGACCTTGTGAAGTCCTGACCAGGGATTGCTTTGCGATCTGCTCTGGTCTGACCCGGATTCCTCCATAATAGGCTGGAGCGACAATACACGTGGCATAAGCGTCACTTTTGGTTCGGACGTCGTCAGCCGATTTTTGTATCGTCACAAGCTCGATTTGATCTGCCGTGCCCATCAAGTGGTCGAGGATGGTTATGAGTTCTTTGCCAAACGTCAGCTGGTCACCATATTTTCGGCACCCAACTACTGCGGTGAGTTTGACAATGCAGGCGCCATGATGTCCATAGATGAGTCGCTTACGATTTCGTTCGATGTAATAAAGCCTAATCTGGTTAACAAGAAATCTTTGCGCAAAGTAGGCGCCAAAGCTATAAGTGCTTAAAAATGGTTTTATTTTTATTTTTGTACTTTCGTATGAAATAAAATCTGATTATTGGCTTGTTGAATTAAAGGTTTTGGGAAAATCGGTTCAGGGGAATCTTAACACATCCCAAACGGGCTTACTGCAAAATCAACATTTTGGCTCATTGTGCAATTGTAAACATAAACATAGGCATCTTTGAAAATGGACAGTGCGTGTGCATCCAGATCTTAATTGTGTGGCCAACGAATACGATCAACTACTGACTGACAGGCTTACTCCTGACCGACCGACTGACTTGGCATCTTTCGAAATTACCTACTGGCTAGCACTTGAAGCACTTTGTAGTCCTCCCCACGTCCTTTGCATTTTGGCAACAATCAGTAGTTTTGTTTGAACGAAGCACAACCAAACAGGCCAAACCCACAGCTCCAACATGAAGTCATCTCGATTTGAACATTTTTGGCATTGTTTGAGCCAGCTCAATGGGCTCATTTGCTCATTCATCAATAATTTAGTGGAAATCTGTGAGTGAAGAAGCACTGCATTTGAATGCCTGAATGATTTTTGATTTTTGCTTAACTCAATTTATGACTCAACCTGGACACCTGCATCGTAGCAGCCAGCTCCTCATGCAGACGTTGTCTTGCCCAAACTTTTTGAAGAATCTGAAAGTTTATGAACATCGTAAAAGCTTAGTTAGCTTATCTAGACAATCATAAGATTTTTGGATTATTTGACTTTCATGACTCTCTAAAAAGCCGTATGGACGAACTTAAGTATTCTTAAGAGAGCTCTCATCTCTAATAAATTCATGCCCCACAGAAACTACATTTCAACCCCTTTGCGACTACGCTTCTGTCTGCACTTAATGTCCTATACCCGGTGCTGAACAATTTTCTACTATGCAACTATTCACGATATTCACAAAAAAGCGTGTGTATATCTCACGAAACAATACACACAAACACATCGCTTAAAACCTGCGTTTTGACAACCTCTAATCCACGCAAAAATCTGATTTGAAACTCATTGAAATATGGCGTCGTTTGCTGTCCCTATCGGTCTACTTTTGTAGTGTCCCTATTGAAAAACCCGATATTTGTCCGATTAAGTTCACCTTCACAACGTATCGCTAAAATATTAATCAGTGTGGCTAAAAGCCGCGAAAATGCTGACATGGCTCAATCGCTACCCGAGGCTATGATGAGCAATTGGATATGAAGGACATGGGGTCTGCCACGTCTCCTTCTGTCCGTTATACCCTATCCTGCAAAGGAACATACCACGTAAAATAAAATCCGGAAAGATCTGGTTGTCATGTCCGTTATACCCTTTGTACCTATGGCACAAGGTATAAAAATAAACGTATGCTACTTGGCTCTGACATAAGTAGTCCGAATGTTTAGCTTGGGTATTCTAGTTCTTGTAGACTTCAAGATGTATCCGTTCATACAGACTGACAGACAGTCTAGATCGATTTTTGTGTCCTTCTTAATAGATTGCTGGTAATTTTTTGAAGAAAGTGGAGGTGCCAGAAGGAGAGTCATTTTCTAGTTCCTAAAGTCTTCAAAATCCATCCGTTCATACTGACGGACGAACATGTCTATATCGATTTCTTAAGTGCTTCGTAACAGATTGTTGGTAATTTTGGAAGAAAGGGAAGGAAGCAGAAGGAGGCTGTCTAGATCAATTCTTTTCGTCCTTCTTAATAGATAGCCGGTAATTTTGGAAGAAATGGAAGGTGGCAGAAGCAGGCTGTCATATTCTAGCTCCTAAATTCTCCCAGAGGCATTCGTTTAGACAGACAGACGGAAAGTCTAGCTCTTCTTCAAATATTGCTGGTAATTTTTGAAGAAAGCGGAGGTGGCAGAAGGAGGCTGTAATATCCTAACTCCTAAAGTCTCCAAGATCCATCCGTTCGTACAGACGGACGGACATGTCTAGATTGGTTTCTTTAGTCCTTCTTAACAGATTGCTGGTGATTTTAGATGAAAGGGGAGTCCTACTCACCATAATGAGAGTGACTATGGCGGGTTTCTCTCAGAGAAAGGGAGGCCCTATGCTCTTCAAGAAGATAAAGAAACTAACAATATTATGGGGAGTTTCTAAGGTCCCAGGCCCTTGCTCTATTTTCCCAAGAATTACGTTAGAGCCAATAAACTTTATTTATATCCTCATCCCACGCTGCAAATTAAAGGGTGTACTAAAGTCGGAATAGCTCGACTGCAAACATGCAACTAGTTTTTTTTTTGATGCCTTTACTTAGCTTAACTTAGCTTAATGTTTCTGAAATGCTTCTGAAATGCATAATAATGCCGTGACAACGGAATTGAAGCTCATAAAACTTAATGTGCTGGCCATTGAAGCTAAGCTATGATGGTTTTAGGGTTTAGGGTTCAGGTTCAGGTCTTTGTTTTTGCATTTTTTAAACATTTATGGATGTATAATTTAAAACATGCTTTAACGAATGGGGATTCATTTAGCTCAACGCTTTAAAATGGTTACGTCTTTAAGATCCCTTCTTTAATGTTGTTAAACTCTTTTTTTTCGTTGCTTTTTCTTTGTTGTTTGTGAGCTTTAATTATTATGACGAAAATGAAAACAAATAAAAATGTGGAAAAAATATAAAATAAAAAGCATAAAAATATAAAACCAACTTCTGTTTATTGAAAATCGCACATAAAAAATCGGACCAGTCTAAATGGCGGTAAGTCTTTCTACAGGGTCCGGCACTCGAAGTGTAACCAAATTCAGACCGCTCGCGCAGCTGACGCACGGGCATCAGCTGTCTGTAAGTTAGCTAAATGACAGTTTAGAAAATTGTTCACAAGCGCACAAAAGCATTTTGCCGTGAGTAAACGCGAAAAAAAAATCAGTAATGGATTTCAAACGTAATAGTGTAGTTGCATTATATTTAGCTGGAAAATCACAACCAGCGATTGTTCGTGAGCTCGAACACCTTAAAGTAAATAAAGTTTTCGTTTATCGCACCATAACTCGTTACAATGATACTGGTAGCATCGCAAAACGTCATGGAGGTGGTCATCAAAAGACTGCAACGTCACGTGAGATGGTTCAAAAAGTGAAGAAGCGACTTGAGCGAAATCCCCGACGAAGTGCCAATCAAATGGCGAAAGAACTGAAAATATCTGACCGTAGCATCCGTCGCATACTGAAAAATGATCTCAAGGTCAAGCCTTACAAGATCCATAAGGCACATGATCTCACACCGAAGCAGCAACAAGTCAGACTTGAGAGGGCGAAGGAGTTGCTTCGCTTGCCCGAAAGCGGTCAATTGCCGAACTTTGTGTTTTCTAACGAGAAAATTTTTACAATTGAGCAATTCGTAAACTCTCAAAACGATAGGGTTTACTTGAGGGACCGTTCATACGAGAATTTGAGTCATCGATTGGCCACCAGGAGGCAGCATCCGCCACAGATAATGGTTTGGGCCGCTGTAACCGCAGATGGGCGCTCTCCAATCGTTTTCATAGAGCCTGGCGTCAAGGTTAATGCGCAATATTATCGGGAAAGTATTCTGGAGGTTGCTTTGAAGCCGTGGGCAGACAAACATTTCGGTGGCAGACCATGGACGAGAATGGCTGAAAAACAATGGCTCTCGAATTCACCTGACGCGAATCCGATGGATTATTCTCTTTGGGCCATTTTGGAGAGCAAGGTCCGAACTAAAAGATACAACAGTCTCGAGGCGCTGAAAAAAGCCATTGTCCACGAGTGGGCCAAAATACCTGCAAGTCACATTCGGGCAGCTTGCGATTCATTTTTGGACCGTCTCAAGGCCATAGTGAAGGCAAAAGGTGGCCATATTGAGCGAAAGTAAATTGTTTCTAAATTTCGTATTATTTTTACACATTTTGTACCTTGAATTGAGTAAAGGTAATTTTCCAAAATGAATTTATGGCCTTTTTAATTGGTTACACTTCGAGTGCCGGACCCTGTATATCTTCGTGACTGTCTGTATGTGCAACTCTCTCTTCTTGTTTTTTTACTGACTCTTTTTGTATGTATCGTTGTCTGGTTTAAGCACAAGCATTGATAGCAATTAAAGGAGGAGGCCCAATTGCAAAATTATCAACTGCATTTAAATAGGAACAGGACAAAACGTTATAAATGGATATATTTTATTTAATGCAAAAAAAAAAAATATCAAAAAGCAGTTAATACAATTCCAACGTCATAAGCTGTTATAATAGTAAAAAAAAATTAATATATTATCAGCTATTTAATGAAAAAGATAAAGTATCTCAGAGTTGTGTTTTTCTCAAAAAATGTTAAATATATTCCTTTAAAGCTTGACGATTTCAAAAACTTTTAACATTTAAGATAGCTTTGAACCGAATATTGTCAATATTCAAGCTTTACCCTTTTTTACCAAGAGGAACTTTTCATATTTTGACTAAACAGTAATTTCTTAGTATTGTGTGTTAATCCAGCCTGGTTAGCTGAAGATATCAGTCCATTGAGGTGTCTATTGTGTAGTTCATTGTTATGGTTAGAGTGTTTAGTTATGTGGAGGTCAACGGTCTTCAGTCTGAGATCATGGGCAATGTTGAATTCTTTACCTCTTAGCGATGAGGCGTAAGGCCTAGTTCGTGCGAAGCGCAATACTCCAGATCTGCATGACGTACCTACAAGTTGGAACCACGACGATATATGTATATGGTGGTCCTTACATGGGAGTAACGTCTGTACTTAGAATGAGCGGCTCCAAAAGGTGTCAGCTCTCCAGGTAATGGGTGGCTTCCTTAACATCCTTAACGTTCTTAATAAGTTCCACTTCGTTCTTACAGAAACAAAAGGTCATTTAGTTAGATTGATGGTTAGACGGATAGACGGTAAAAACGAAATTCCATTAACTACTGGGTGAAAAATATTCATTAAATATAAAGATATACTTAAATTAAAAAAAAAAAAATTTTATAAAATATTCTTGATATGGACACACTCTGTGGCAGTTGCTTTGCAGTGTGGTCAAGTGGTTACCTGTTTTCTTAATAATTGCAGTCATTAGCTGGTCCTACTATGCCCATGTGGTTCAAATATGCATCCAGAGAATGCAAAATATCATTCAAATTACCCGCTTGAGCTTGTTTTTCTACCACGTCTTCCTGGTGCTGTTACTCTGGTCCTACCGGCGAACCATGTTTACTCCATCATTGGCATCTACTCCACAGGGATTTGAATTGCGTTTCCCGTGCTCAAAATGCAGAACTTCGAAAGCATATTTTAAATAAGTTTGCCCGAGATTTACCCGTCACCAATTGCTGCTTGAACGAATACGCGCGTTTCTGTGAGATATGCTAAATTATCAAACCCGATCGTTCACAGCATTGTGGCATTTGTCATTGTTGTGTCCTTAAGATGGATATCATTGTCTTTGGCTGAACAATTGTGTCAACTTTAACAATAACAAATTCCTTTCATTGCATTTGGGCAATTTCAATTTCTACTTTTTGTACATTGGAGTAACAACACTTGGAGATTCTTTTGAATTTTGGAAGAGTCAGCTTGGCGGCACTGGTTTTGGTCGTTTACCAATATTGTTCCCGATCATCGTTATGTATACGTTTGCCACGTGGTTCTATTACATGTGTTTATTGTTCCTAAGCCGCACCACCTTGGAGACATTTCAAGCCGCTGTCTTTCGTATTGGCGATTACTTATCTTATGTGTTAATCCTGGCTTTGCTATCGTTTGCGAAGCTTCATCTTGCTTCGACCATCATCTTTTTAGCACATTTCTGTCGTACGTGATCACCCGAAATTATTCGGCCTAATTTTCAAAATTTTTGGTAATTTTTGAATGTATATTACTTTTCACAGATCCATGCGATTTGAATAATGTCTTCAAACGAAAAAATGGCGTACGTAAAGTTGGGCGCGGACGACTTTGGGATACCCTGTACCACTAGCTTGCAATAAAATCCGGTTCCTTCACAAAAAACAAAAACAGAAGAATTTTTTAGCAAAAAATTTTTTTTTTGACCAATCGTTCCTATGGGAACTATATGATATAGTCCACCGATTTAAAACTGAAACAGTGATTAAGTACCTTAAAAAAGATCTGAATGCTGAATTTAATTCAAATATCTTTACAAACAAATGAAACACATCGGATTTTGTATAAAAAACGTTTTTTTTGAACCGATTGGTTCTATTGGAGCTATATTTGGATTAAATTTAGTACATTGCTTAGAAACTATAAAAAACTCGTGAATATTAAATTTGGTCCCAATATCTCAACAAACAAACGAAACACAACAAATTTTGTTAAAAAATCGATTTCTTGGAAGATCGGCCCTATGGGAGTTATATGATATAGTCAACCGATTTTGTTCAAATTTGGCACATTGTTTAAGTGCTCTAAAAAATTTCCAAACGCCAAATCTAGTTACGATATCTTTATTAAAAAACAAAATATAGCGAATTTTGATTTAAAAAAGTTATTTTGGCCGATCGGTCCTATGGGAGCTATATGATATAGTCAACCGATTTTGATGAAATTTGATACAGTACTTGGGAACCATAAAAACTTTTAAATACCAAATTTGGTTACGATATCTTCATGAAAAAACGAATTATCCATCTAAAACCTTTTTTTTTGTGAGGTCGTCTCAAAACACCCAAATGGGAGCTATATAATTTATCCACGATATCAAAAAAATGAATTCTTATGAATTTATTTGAAAAAAACAGCTGATTTTTAAATTTTCTTTTTGGCGCCATGTATTGTTTGTAGCGCCATCTACATGTCAATTGCGCAGAGATGGGCAGCACTGTTAGGTCACAAACTCAACGCATACAATTTGTTTTTGGCCACAAAATAACTAGCACTAGGCGCACATCATGTAAATATAAAAATCAGCCGATTGTTCAAGAAGTGCAAAAATTGGTATGAAGAGCTGAGTATCGCAGATTTTAAAGAGACATATTAATTTTGAAGAAAATTAATATTGCAATCCAATTATTCACATTTTGTGGAAAATTGTTAATTCAAAACCATGGTACAGAATTCGGCAAAATTTTTGAAAATTTTTACATGTTGTTTGATGTGTTCAATACAAGCAATACTTTTTGTTGTTGTTGTTGGGGCCCCAAATTATCCCTAATCGATAATTTTCTGTCCGTTAGTAAAATTTGTGCATCTATTTTATCAAAGTGATATTGTTTCGTTTTTTGAAGTCAAACTTTTAAGGCGTCATTGTGAATTTGGATGGAAGTAACTGACATTTTTTTTTAACAAATTGTTAGTTTGTTTTAATTATTCTCTTTCGCAATGACAAATTGATACGGCATGGTCATGGAATAGAGAGGACAGTAAAGTGGCATATTTAAGGAACATATTTAAAAAAACATAAGAAAATTGCATCCTTTGTACAAAAATAGAAAATACCTTTTCATCAGGCATGTCCCCGATTCCGAGTAAAAGTGTCTTACTTTAGTGCACAAGTTGACTATAATAAAAAAAAAAACAAAAAAATAAACTCAAAAGCATCACCCGGTTTCCTTACCACCAATTATCCCACCATCCGTATCTGTCTGTAGCATTTCAAAAAACTAATTTCTCATCTCTCTGTTGAATTTTAAAATGTAAGAGGTCTTTTAACAAAGCTTAATGTTGTCGTTTTCTGGCTTGATCGCTCTGTCTGCCGTGGCGGAGATGTACTTATTGCTGTTGATGTAAAACTTTGTTCTAGCCTAGTTACAGTAACATGTTCGTCCATTCCAACTTCATCAACTACTAAAATTTATTTGCAACACTTGACTGCAATTAATTATTTCCATTAACTTTAACAAAACCGCGACCATCTCTTAGTTTTAGGCGATACCTTCCAACCATTTCATGGGTTTCGTTACCTTCTCCTAACTCTGGTATATCATCCTCTTATAACGGATTACAGAACGGCTTACTCGATTTGCCATTACTGCAAGTAAATGGCGTCCAAAACTGCCTCAATCGAATTCTTGATTTGGTTTTTGCCAATGATCCCGCATTGTGACAGTCTCTTCCTATTATTTATTCCTGCGGATACATACCACCCTACTTTGGAAATTGACATTTTTATCAATGCAAAGCAGCTGCAACCACAAAAATAATCTACCATTTTAAAAAAAGTGTGCTTAAGTTATGTTATGCGTGGAAATTCACTGAAAAAGAGGAAGAGTACGTAACTCTTTGAATTCTAGAAGTTATGTTTATTTTTGTGTTAGCACCTCGCATATTCGTCATAGTAAACAGTACCTCGAAAAATGACAAATAAGCATAACTTTTTGAAATTCAAAGATAATAAATTCAAACTTGACATAAATAAAATACCAAGATCAAGGGAAAAACAGAATTTTTTGAATATGTTGGCAGCCTCTTCAGATCCACTAATTGCATCCCTTAAGCCCGTGCGATCCAACACAGAATTGACAAGTTGTTGTTCAAAAGAAATGTTATGTCTTTTAGATATCCCATTAAATGTAAATATGGATGATTATGCTTAGAAGATATGATTTTTGCAACGGTTTTTCAGCTTACGTTGGAAAATATGTTATATCTGTTATCGACACTTTAGAAGTAGAAAATTTGATACATACTAAAACAAAGATTTTAGAGAAATTTATCATTTATTACAATTATAAGAGTATTACTCAAATGCTCTAACCCATAGTCTACAAAGATAGTAGAAATTAAAAGAAGCAAGAATAAAAAAAAAAATAGATAAACAAGTCCTAAAAGCCCTCCAGCCACACACACACAACATTGTAACAAACGTGTATATGTATATCCAGCATCTAGGATATGAAAAATAAAATATCTAAGCAAGCTAAATCCGTTTAATCATCAGCTCTTTTTGCAGTTATCCTCTCAATTTGCCTATGTGTGGTTCTTGGTATGTGTATGTATAAGTAAACATACATTATGTATACGACTTCTTACAATTGCGCCATTTTGTTTCATTAGTTTTGCATATGGGAGGGCTTACAAATTTGTTCTGGTACAAGACTTCTCTGGAAAGTAAAAATGTCCCTTTTTTTTATTAAATTTAATAATATTTAAGTTCTATAAGCTTTAGCAATCACGCGATTTATTTTAATTTTCTCAAATTTTTAGTGATTTTTTCAGGTGTACCAAATTACAAGCCTTTCAGGTGGCCTTTTAGGTCAATGTCAAGTTACAAACATATAAATTTTGCTCGTATTTATACATATATTGAGCCCAATTTTACTGCACATTTCATATAATCGCTCAAAAACTAAATTGCATTCATTAAGTATTTATAATAAATAATTAAAGCTAAATAAATTTTCTGTGCATTTAAATTTCATTTATATGCATAGCTTGCCCCAAGAGTATGCAACATTTTTCAAACATTATTGACCATACGCAACGTTGTGAAGCATAAGCCGAGATAACGCTCAACAAATGCTTTCTTGGAAACGTTTTTTGTTGCTAATTTACTTTAACCAGTAACCAGATTCAGCAGCTGAAATAATGTCAAGAAGTATTTTTAATACAAGTGCTAAGTCCATCCGTTAGACTACATTTTCCAGGAAATCTTTAAATAGTTTTTTGTGTTCTGCTAACTGGGTACGAAGGTTGCTCCACTTTAAGGCTTTTTCATGCCATTTAGCTGTTTGGGTAGTAAGGTACAAAATAAGCCTTTCGAATGAAATAAAAAAGTAATAAGTATTTAACTTCTATTCACTTTCTAGCATTTTATGCGTTTATTAGACTGTAAATATTTATCATTTTGTTTATGGTTATTGCTGTGAGATTACTCTATGCTTATGAGACTCTCTTCCATTTATAGCTGGTTTTGTATTTAATTTATAGACTTTTATTCATAATAATATTGCTCTGACCTTATTATTAGCTCTTATTTATGTACTCATCATCAGTAAAAGGCAGTGAAACATATTTACGTATGCAACTTTGCATTTTTCAATTGATTGGTGTCACTTTCTGATAGCTAATTAAAAATTGAAATGCCGGCTTACTGTAAATTTTGCAGCAGTAGCTATAAAAATGGCGTACGTTAAGTCGGGTTTGGGATACCCTGCACCACTAGCTTGCAATAAAATCCAGCTCAGGCTTTTTTTTTTGATCGATCGTTACTATGGGAGCTATATGATATAATCAGCCGATTTCAATCAAATTTGACACTGCTTTAATACCTTTAAAAAGATGTGAGTGCCGAATTTATTTCTAATATCAAACAAACGACGCACAACAAATTTTGTTCAAAAATCGATTTTTTGGAAGATCGCTCCTGTGGGAGCTATATGATATAGCCAAACGATTTTGTTCAACATTGGCAACATTGGCAAACGCCAAATCTGGTTACGATATCTTTATTAAAAAAAGAAATATAGCGAATTTTGCTTTAAAAAACTTATTTTGGCCGATCGGTCCTATGGGAGCTATATAATATAGTCAATCGATCAAATTTGGTACAGTGATTGGGAACTATAAAAAACTTTTGAATACCAAATTTCGATATCTTCATAAGTTAACCCCGATATAAATAAAATAAAATAAAATTGTCTCCTGTGGAATAATATGGGATTAAATGTGAAAGTTGGGTTACTCTAGTCCTTACCATCTCTGAGTTCTAGGCGTTCAAACGGGCAGACGGATAGACGGACGAACAGACCGACATGGGTATATCAACTTCTCTAGTCACCCTGATCATATTTTGAGGTAACTTTGGGGTGTCTCCGACGACTCCTTCTATATATTACATACATTTTCGGCTTGCACAAAGTTAATATACCCTTTGTATCATACGGTACAGGAAATAAAAATGCAGCAAACCTCACTTTGACAGTTTATAATAATTTTTGTACAATTGCAGCATAAATCATGAAAGGAAAGTTGAACGTGGGCTCAAATATTAAGTATTTCAAGCATTTGGATCATGTTGGGCCCTATTTGAAGATAATCGGACAGCTTAATCAGGAGACATAGAAGTTTAAAGCGCAAGCATATTCAACAATTGCTGCCCACATGCATCGCCATAGAGCCCAGTTATTCCCTGGCTCGCCAACAAGCTCTGGTTTCACCTGGCAAACTTTGCGTATTCAAGCGTATTTTTGGAGCCGCACCCGGTGAGTACGAGTATATATATACCCAAATAGTAAAATCAAGAAAAACAACAAATTGTGATGAAAATAATTAATTAAAGAACGAAGAAGTGGAATACACTTAATTGAACACAGTGTTTTAACCAGTTGTGAATTATAGGCATTGACTTATGACAAACTTTATTATTGAGAAACAACATCGACGACCATTTTTTTTTTGTGATGCCCATTTCGGATAACTTTGCTAACTTCCTGAAACCAAGACAAGAACGATATTTTGATTATTTAATAGGAAGTAACAGTATGAAATAATGAGTTATTTATTTTTAAAGAAAGTTATTACTTTTATGCTCATTAGCTGCATACATTTAAAAAAAAATGAATTTGTTTTTTTCTTTCAATGATGTCAATGCTGATGATCCATTCTTATCTGTTTTTTAGATTTCTCAAAATTGTATAAGTTTTACGATTCCAAAGGAACTGAGAAACCCACTTCCGTACTATTGAAGATGAAGAGTACTCATGTACATGCTATATACCATTAGCGGACGTAGCTTGTTTTTGAAATCGGACCCTCCTCAAAAGCTGGAAAAAAGGCTTGACAGTTTTTTGCGACCGTTGAAATATATACACTTCGAAGTGAAAAATCCCTCTATAACTAAATCTTGGATCTGCTCCTGCAATGTACTAAATGGAGTCCAAGCTACAAATTTATGTAACATAAGGAAGAAGACGTTGGAACTATGGGGGCGTTCCCCCATGTATGATCAGGATGAATAGAAAAATTTTAATTCCAATGTCCATCTGTCCCTCCTTCCGTTCGTCTGTCTTTATAAGTGTCTAGATCTCAAAGTTGGTCGGGCTGGAGCAATCCAACTATTACTTATTATTTGTGGTGTGCTGTATGTTATTTTACTTTTTTGATATCGGGATTATAGTATAGTTTAATATAGCTGCCTAGTCTCAGATGAAAAATTCGTTTATTTATTAAGATATCTTAGCCAAATTTGATGATCAAAAGTTTTTTGAACTTCTTAAAGAATATATTATTTATTATTATTTAAATATTAATTATAATACAATAAGAGTACTATAACCAATAAATATAAGAGCAACGAGTAACTAGACCTTAGATCCTATCGTAAATAGTTACTTAAGCAATATACCGACTATGATTGCAATGTGTTTGTAAAGAGTATCTTTAAGACATCTGTTACATCTCTATTAATTTTTATATATTTTGCCTAAATTAAAATAACAAACTGTGACAACACCAACCAGAACAACAAACTCAAGAACCATCTGGTAACCACGAAGCAATATTTAAGCTAATGGTTAGTTAAACGATTAATTAATAAAAAAAAGCATAAATAAAAATAGAATATAATCCATTTTAACTTTTTTGTTGAGTGTCTATATGCTTGTATAGTATATGCTATTGCGGCTTTTGTCTGTAGACTTTTTAAAATTACTCTTAATTAAGGACTCTGCCAATGATAGCAAAAACTTAAGCCGCAAAACAGGAGCTGGTTCTAGATGTATTTTTATACCCTGTACCGTATGGTACTAAGGGTATATTAAGTTTGTGCAAGCCGAAAATGTATGTAACATATAGAAGGAGACGTCGGAGACATCCCAAAGTTACCTAAAATATGATCAGGGTGAATAGAGAAGTCGATATACCCATGTCCGTCTGTCCGTCTGTCCGTCCGTCTGTCCGTCCGTCGTCCGTCCGTCCGTCCGTGTGAACGCCTAGATCTCAGAGATGGTAAGAGCTAGAGTTACCAAACTTTCACATTAGATCCCATATTATTCCATAGGAGGCAAGTTTATTTTATTTTTTTGATATCGGGGTTAAATTATATAGCTCCCATAGGGGTGTTTGAGACGACCTCGACAAAAAAAAAGTGTTTTAGATGAATAATTCGTTTGTTTATAAAGATATCGTAACCAAATTTGGTACTCGAAAGTTTTTTATAGTTCCCAATCACTCTACCAAATTTGATCAAAATCGGTTGACTATATCATATAGCTCCCATAGGACCGATCGGCCAAAATAACTTTTTTAAAGAAAAGTTCGCTATATTTCGTTTTTTAATTAAGATATCATAACCAGATTTGGCGTTTGGAAATTTTTTAGACCACTTAAGCAATGTGCCAAATTTGAACAAAATCGGTTGACTATATCATATAGCTCCCATAGGTCCGATCTTCCAAAAAATCGATTTTTTAACAAAATTTGTTGTGTTTCGTTTGTTTGTTAAGATATTGAGACCAAATTTGACATTCTTAAGTTTTTTATAGTTCCTAAGCACTATACTAAATTTAATTCAAATCGGTTGACTAGTTCATATAGCTCCCATAGGACCAATCGGTCCAAAAAAACGTTTTTAATACAAAATTCGATGTGTTTCGTTTTTTTGTAAAGATATTTGAACTAAATTCGGCATTCAGATCTTTTTTAAGGTATTTAAGAACTGTGTCAAATTTTATTGAAATCGGTTGACTATATTTGTAATTCTCATAATTACGTAGAGTGATAACATATATGTCATTTTATGGTTCTGTTAACTTTTGGAATTTTTCTTTTATTACTATTGAAAATTGTTTTATAAACGTTGTTATAATAATAACTATAAAGTAATGCATAAATACTTAAAGAAAAGACAATTTATAAAAAATTATAATAATTTTAAATAAATATAAATATTTTTTTTCTGCACAATGTTCAATTAAAACATTTAAAAAAATTTGCGGTTTTGTTAAAAATACAATTTTTATCTACATATACAATAAAGTCGACTATATAAAAGCTGAGAGTTTTTAAAATAAATTATAATTTTTATTAATATAAATATTTTTTTCTGAACAATATTTAATTTAAAGATTTAAAAAAAAATTGCCTATTGGTTAAAAATAAAATTTGTATGTATCTATTGTACATTAAAAGTAAAGTTGAGTATATTAAAAGCTTTTTAACGACGAATAAACAAATAATTTATAAGTTTTACCTTGATACCTTGATTAAAAATTTAATCTTAATGGCAAGAAAATTATAAAATTAAGTATTTTTAATATTAATTTTTATCTGCAGAAGTAAGCAATTGGAATTTTTTAATTATTGTTTTCTTACCAGAAAAGATAAATTTATAATTAGTTTAGGTATTTTTTATTTTTCTAATTAATATTTTTTTTTTTACATTAAGCTTCCTTAAATCGATTTTCTTAATTGTTTTTTGTATATTATTTAATTTGTATACATAAAAATTATTGTAAGATCATTAAAAATCTTTTTTGAAAGCTTGAACAAATTTCATTTTGAAAGATTTTTTGCTTAACCAAAAATTTAATGAATTACACAGGTCTACAAATACAGGGTCATGTGAGTGTGGAAAGCCAAGGTTGTTTCCGAAGTAATTTGGTGCTAGTCCGAATCCGGCATCAGAACTGGCCCATCACGTCAGATTTTGAGATATTTGAGGTTATGTACCCAAAACTGCGTTTTTCCTACTTTGCAGGTTATAGTAAGAACAATTAAATTTTGAGGTTTTCTTACCAAACATCATTTATAATTACTTTAATTTAAGGGTTCAAGAGATAGTTACGATTTTTTTTTCGCAAGTTATGGCTTTTCAAGTTACGAGATATATCCCTTCGACGTCATTAGCATTTGCAATAAGCCTTTGAGATAACACAGGTCAACATGGTTCAGTTGTTGAAAGCTGGAGTCATTTCCGAAGTATTTTGTGCGAGAATCCGGAACCGGCTCAGAACTGTCCCTCACGTTCAGATTTTGAGATGTTGAGTTATGTTATTTTGGGTATAACCTCAAATATCTCAAAATCCTGACATGGTAGTTCTACCGAGATTCACGCAAAATTACTTCGGACTGTACCCACCCAGCAACTCACATGATTTATATTTGTAGACCTGTGTTTTACGGGATATATCTCGTAACTTCGAAAAGCCTACTGAAAAATCGTATTATCTCTTGAACCCTAAATAAGAGTAAGTTATACTGTGATGTAACTGGAGAGAAAGAACAAATTTTTTGCGCCTGTACGTAATAAATGTAGGAAAAAACGCCGTTTTGGGTACATATCCCATATCTCAAAATCCGTGATGGTCATTTGACCGGATTCGGATTCTACGCACCAAATTTTTCGGAAACTCTGAGCTCCGAACAACTGAACCATGTTGACCTGTGTTATTTGCAAAAAACTGGTGCCTGTAAAGTCGGTTTACGGCGAAGATTTGTACGTGACAATACTTTCTAATTTCATGAAATGCGTATAATCTTGATTACGTATCAAACGTTTCTAAGTCAACTACGTTAAAAGAAACAACAATCGACTTGACTTTCGCAAGACACATTACAGCAGAAACACTTTCTTCCATTTCCCATTCCTCCTATCATCATTAACTAATTCCTATTTGAGTTATTTTGTTCGAGGATAGGACGATGATAGAATAGGAATGAGTGTTTCTGCTGTAATCATCTTGCGATCAAGTCGATGGTTGTTTCTTTTAACGTTTGCTTAGAAGTGACCGCATCAAGGTCCCCGGCATTCATTTAGAAACGACTTGTCAGACTTTACGTTTTTGTTAAAATCACCACACGAAGAATCGGTATGCAGAATCATCTTGCACGAACGGTGGCAGTTGTATTACTGTTTGGCTTGAAGAAGTATTGGGTTGTACACCAGTCCGAGAAGATGCAGCTCTACGTTTTTGGAATGCACGTTGCCGTTGAGCGTTAGTTAGGGGAACGCTCGTTCTCTCCGCCACGACAGGAACGCTTGTTCTCTCCACCACAGAACAGGACGTTGCAGCAGGTGACTCTGACGTACCGCTGGTGAGGGCTATGTTAGCAGATGTACGTAGCTTTTTTTGTAGCATTTTTGCAAAGGCTCTTGCTTCTTCAGGAGTTTTGGTCAATGCTTGACGTTGTCTGTACTCACGTTGTCGCTGAGCATTCGTTCTGGCGGTGGTGTGTGGAACAACGAAAGATACTGCAGACGTTGACGGCACGATATCCTCCGTCTCCATTGATGTACTGGACGTTGAAGGCATTTGCTCGTCCGTTTCCATTGCTTTAAGAGTGGTGATTCCTGTTGAACATTTGAAATTGAATGGATGAATTTTTAATTTTAAAGAATCAATTTGAAAATCAAACGAGCTACTAACCTGTTTTCCCTTTGCTTTCTTTTGCAAAATCGATTATAAACCAATTGGCACAATGCGTGTATTGACTTATGTACAAGTACACCAGCAGCAATGTGTACGCGTGTGTGTGAGTGTCGCTTATGTACAAATTGATTTCCGTGTTTGTCGCTCCCCACGCCGTTTCGTTTGTACGAACACACACAAAAACAGCTGCGATTAATTTTTACCGCGGCGTCGCCTTTGTTGTTGCCCTTCGCACTTAATACGTTGGCCTAGGTTTATTTTATATATGTATTGTTGTATATACTTTAAGCGCAACTTTGTCTATTGTTAATATAACTTACTATTAACTCTTATAATGTTTTATATAACAATAATGAAAAACTATAAGTTTGGTAATAACCGCGATGGACCGTAGCTCACTGAAAACACAAAGCAAGTGACGCGACGCTGTATCAAGTGTTTTTTGCAAAGCAAAAGGAATAAGCAATAGTAAAAAAAGGTATAAACGAATGGTTTGACAGAAGAAAGGCCGAACTATGCTTGTTAGTAGAGATGCCAAAACTATCGATAGACTATCGATAGTATCGATAGTATGGGATAGTATAATCGTTACGATTATTTATCGTTAGATTTTTTCAATGGTGCCTCCCATACAAACCTAATTTAAGACGTTGTCACGTCAAAATCAATTTTTTGTATTTTGACCTAAAAAGTTTTCTAAATTTAAAATATAAAAATTAAAAAACAATATATTTCTAAAATAAAAATGTAATATTGATTTTTAAAAGTTATTGCCTTAAAATAATAGTATAATAACATTAATCTATAAAATTTAAAATTTAATAATTATTTTTTTTTTAATTTTCAACAATGCATTTTATTATATAAATTAATTTTTTTAGATTAAATGAATATATAATAAAATATGTTATTTATTTTATTTTAAAACAATTCATGAAATTTTCTGTGCTATTGGGTAGGTCTGAGAATCGGCCAACATTTATTTTTCATACTCCTAAGTGATAAGGGTTGCCACCCCTAATATTTTTTTTTTAATTTTTGGACAATTATTTTGTATTTTTTTATAGGCTTTTATTGTGTACATTGTCAGAATAACTAATTTTTTTTAGTTAACTATTTTTGTCATTTATAAAAGAAACTTATGTTTCACGTGTTACGGGTGTTCCCATAAACGCGTCAATGAATTTCAAACCTGATTTTTGTGTGTGTTAGAGTTTGTCAATACGGAGGTTTTTTTGAAGAAATGCAACGAATCAATTAATTATCAATATAATCGTACTGCCCAGGATCGTTTAGATCGCAATGAACGTGAAAGAATTCGGTTAAGACACACTTGTGAAGCGCGACATTCGACTTTTCAAGTATGAATCGAGCTTCAAACTAATCTAAAAATGTTATATTTTTCCAGATAAGCTAACGAGAGAATCTCAAGATGTTTATTCACTTTAAGAGTATTCAAAATGTTTGGGCAGGACAACGTCTGCCGGGCCCATTAGTTACTTTATAAAAAAAAGACCAAAAATAAATTTTTAATCAGTTTCTATAATTTATTTTTATTTTTTTAATTAAAACTAAAATTTATGGCGATTTTCTTTTTATTATATTTATTATATTTATGCTTTCAAAACAATTTTTTAGTACTTACTTTTAAATTAAATTTAATTTCAGGGTATATTTGTCAAGGACTTCTTCGCAAAAAAGCTTTTCATAAATCGATCTTTGGTTACCTAATCATTAAAGATTAATAATTTTCTTAATAGTTTCTTTCAGACAGCCCTATTTATTTAACTTATTATTCTAAAGATGTTCTTGATGTCTTTTTACTCAGTTTTGAGAAAATCAGTTTTAAGAAATATTGGAAATCAGTTTTTCACCGCAAACAAAAAAATATTCTGTACCAAATCAGAATTCCTTATAAAATGGTTCGTGAGAAACTTTGCTCACCGAAAGCGTATTTTTGATTGTATTTTTATGATTTTTTGATACCTTCACGTTTGAGGCACTGAAAGCTATAACATACATTCTAAATAATATATACAACATTCTTTAAGAAAATGGAAACCCTATATTTCGCTTATTTTAATTTTTCACCATCAAGAGTATAAAAAAATTCTAATATATGAACTCACTCCAGCTATTTCGGAAGCCAATTTCGGGTTTTGGAAAAATTTTCTAGCTGTGTTGCCAGAGCCCTGCTTGGGAATATCAACAAATATGCCCATTTCCTCCCGCAACTTCTTTAGTATGACCTTTCTTCCATGTATTATCTACAACAGCCTAGTCAGCACTACCAACTTGCCACTTTTTAATTGTAATTCTGTGTCCAATGTGAAGAAAGCATTCGAGGAAACGAATCCATGCGTGAAGAGTAGATAATCCATATTCAAGCAGGTTTTCTTTGCATGGCAAATTTTTTTGTAGCATTAAGGTCGTTCATTGTTTTTGGTGTTGTCCCATATATTTTACATACTTCGGATGACGATTCTGCCAGAACACTGAAGACCTTACCATTTATCACAGTTATCTTTTGAATGTTGTTATTTTCAGTACATATTTGGAAAATCTTAAGAGTGCGCCTTAAATATTCTGGCTACTGTGTGATCAATCAAGCTTTGTTAAGACACCTCAAATGAATGATCAGTAACTTTTAGACCATTAGGATAACACAGTTTTTTCGCAGACCGAAGAACATCACATCTAGGAAATATATTTGCATTACGATTTTTGGTGCCACTCTGCAAATCCATTTAACCCCTTTTTGTATAGCCGCCATCAATATATAGAGCTAAGGCTTTAACTGCTGTGTATTTGATGGGCTGTTTAGAATCGGAACAATTTTTTTTTGTGTTTTCTTCAGACACTGCAAAGTCAATGGCAGGCCGTCCAGCATTTGATGTTTGGTCCACCAATATATGGTCACTATCTAACCAGTGCTTTGCTTTTTTTCGAGGTTCTTGCGAACTCGACAGCTCTGTCTCCATTTCAAAGCCAATTTTTTGGTGAAATTCTTAATGCGCTCTTCAACGTATTCAATACTTTCAAATTGATTTTTATCAATAATATTATCGTATATATACTTTTGCACCGCAACATTTTTTTTTGGAAAAGTTATTTTCCGCAACCCATACAGAAAATAGTTCTCGCCAGGATACTGACATTGTACAATAGCTAAAAAATAAAAATTTAAATATAGTGTGCAAACTTGTGCAGCTAATTTTTGACATTTTCAAAGCGCAAAACATGGAACTATGTTTTAAAAAAGGTTTGAATAGGAACCCGGGCGATCGGAAAAAGTTCACCTCCACAATAAATTTGTTTATTAGTAAACATTCAACTTTTTACTAGCACTACAATTAACATCAAATTTTGGGACGAAATACAATCAGAGGCCACAAACACTACATATTATTTTTAAATTACAAAAACTTTGTTTTGGCCTATCTGATATATTAGTAATCAATTACAAAACGATATTGGAGCCAATTTTTTTTAATAAATTTGAATTCATCGGAGCTAGAGTGGCTATTTCTTCCACTGTGTAACGGTGTGGCTTATTTTACTTAAGGTGTTCCCTCCATTAGTTTATACAAGTGACGTCAGCTGGACCTAAAAATTACACTGGCAACCAGCGCCTTCTTACAAAATAAATTTGAAGTAGCAAATCTAAAACGAAATTTATCTCGATACCGATACCAAACAAATTGACATTGGATCACCGATTAATCAAGAAGCAAAATATACCTAATTCTGTTTTAACACGATGAATACGTTCCCAGAAAATTCGCGTAACACAAATACGTGTAAAAAAAGATACAATATCTATATAAAAGTAGGGGATTGGTTCTTCGTTTGAAAATCCAACTAAAATATACATGATGATATGTGGAAAC